>BMAO01004886.1:260141-299407 GCA_019973975.1 Trichonephila clavata
TTTCTTTCTTTTTAACCAGACTGAGCCACATGAATGTGTGACTGGGTACAGGTAGCTATAACAAACTTAAATGTTAAAAAGCTATCAAAAACAAATTAAAGTTCAATATTTTGATGAAATCTCCAAAAACAGTTCCAAACAAAAGTACTTAGGTACTATTGCAACTATGTTAACCCCGATTTTGCATGTGTCGTACACGGTTAATTGGCAACCATGTGCTTCCTTTCATATAATGTTGCCAATATAGTTGCGATAATACGTAAATACCAAAACAAACAAATTTAGATAAGAAAATTTTAATTTTCCCATTTGTATTTTACAGTGACATCAAATAAAATTTTGAAATCACACAAAATAGATGCTTTGCGAGTCTAATGTTATTGCCCCAACCTTTAGAAATTTCAACAACTAATAAGTGGAAAAATTCACAGCTGTGCAAAAAATATTATTATTATGTAAAAACAGTCATAGAATGGTTTTCCCTTATTGAATGCATATTACAGCATTTGGCGATGTCTTATGATTTTAGGTAAATGATCAACTAAAAACCAAAAAATAAATTATCTATTAATTTAATTTATGATCACTGGAAAAAGATAAAATACTTGGAAGATTTCAATTGATATGCTACTCATTTGTGGAGAGATTTCGAAATCACGCCAAACAGATCCATAGCATACAGAATTAAAATTAGTATTTTATACATGAAAATTACTTGGGATATATATCCCAATATATATTCTGATATATATACTCAGGATATATCCCGATATATATACTCAGGATATATCCAAAGTATATATCCTGAGCTTAAAAATAAATTGAAAAATGAAATACAATACTAACATTAATTGACATAAAAAGAACTGTATATCTTTTTCAATGCGAAAGCATAATTTGAAAAAATAATTACAATCTTACGTCTACCTGCTTTCTTGGCACGTATTTGAGCCATCTGTCTGTATTGTGCTCGTTCGCTGATGCCTAATCCAATTTGATGTGCAATTATCCCTCATATGACTTTGCTTCGTACAGTGTGATGACCTTAGTTCGATTTTCTGCGATGTAGTTTTACATACTGAAGCCAATTGACCGCACTTAAAAAAGAAAGTAAAAACAAAAGCGCGTATGAAATTACGAAACTGCTCTGAATGGCCTTGTATCCAAATTCCTGTGGGGCCCTTTTTGAGATATGAGCACCATGTTTGCTGGACTGTAGTAACATTTGTTGGGGCTCCTGCTGCCTGGTGGCCCTGACAAATGGAAACTGTAATAACTTCTAGTATTCTGCTAAGAAATTACTAATGGAATCTGTTAAGAAAATTATAAGAAAGTTAAATCTTAAGAAGCAATCAAAAACAAAATAAAGTTCAATATTTTGATATATCAGAAAATCTTACTTTTACCATTTGTATTTCAAGAGTAACATCAACTGAAAGGTATTTACGTATTATCGCAATTTATCAGCGACATTGTATAAAACTAAGCACACATTTTGTATAAATTTAGCACGCACAACACATGTGAAAATGGAATTACCAACTTGACGAGTATCTTGAACGTTGGCGATTGTTGCGATAATACGTAAGTATAAAAAAAATTTTTTTTAACTGTCAAAAACAGTGAAAAAACATTCTTATCAAAAATCCCATCGTTTAATTTCACCAAATTAAAATGTCGCCAAGTGAGAAAAAACTTTCTTAGAATGTAGGGAACGGTTTCCAAACATTGAATGCATATCGCGGCATTTGGCGACGTCTTTTAATTTGAGGTAAATAGTCGATGGAAAAAATGATGGTACAAAAAAAAATAAACATAAAAATAAAAAATGAATTGATTCAATTTAGGAAAACTGGAGAAAGATAAAATAGGCGGAAAATTTCAATCCGAGCGCTACTCGTTTGTTCAGATCAGTCGGCCAGTCTTATGTTATCGTCAAAACTGTAGTGGTACCATCTATCATTTGGCGCAGCAAAAGTCACCAGACTCACTTGGCGCATCAAAAGTCGTCGAACCCTCTCGACGCAGCAAAGTCGCCGGACCCACTCGGCGCAGCAAATCGTCTCACATATGACGCAATCAACAAAGTCGTCTCCCATATGACGCAAACAACAAAGCCGTCACAACTCATGACGCAGCAGCAAAAAAAAAAAAAAACCGCGCTTGTTTAAACAAATACATCGTTCGTTCGCCCTCCACCGACTCACTGGTGGGGTGTATGTAGCGGTACCATCTATATAAGCCAGTAACTACCTCCGCACCACGGTGATCATTTTGGTGTAGTGGATAAGTTACTCGGCTTCGGATCCAAAGGTACCTGGTTTTATCCTACAGGATAAGCGCGCCACTTCAAAACTATAAGAAATTTTAACAACAATTTGGTAGATAAATAAGTAGCTTACAGAACTCATATAATTTTAATCTTCGCTTAGTAAAGAGAAATAAATTTAGCTTAAAAATTACAGAAAAAACACGATGTAAAATATAAGCAAAATCGTAAACATCCCGCGATAATGCTATCCGATTGTTTCCAAAACTACAAAACTAAATTTAAGTTGTTAAAGGAATAATTTTTAAAAAAATTGATTTATTTGGAAAATAAGCCTAATTACGTATCAAAGAACAGAAAACGAATAAATATAGCAATAAAGAAACATACCTATAGTAAAAATATTTACTAATCCCGTAAACACTGTGTGTAGAGAATAAATTTCGTATTCAGAGAGAGATGTGACATTATATGACGTTAACGCAAGAGAGCAACCAAGAAATAAAATCGTTAGATAAACATGACGCAACTCATCCAACACACAAGAAACTGACCGCTCCCATTAACAACTATATCGTTCATTCGCCAAACCAACTCTCTGGTACGGGAGTGTGTAGTGATACAATTTATACAAGCCAGTAACAACCTCCACACTATGGTGATCATTTTGGTGTAGTGGTTAAGTTACTCGGCTTCGGACCCAAAGGTCCCGGGTTCTGTCCTATTCGGATAAAAACGCCCTACTTCATTTTGGTGACCCTAGCTTAACTAAGAAAAGCGAAACCTCAATTGATCTGTCGTGGCGCCATCTACCTACAAAAAAAAAACAGAGAGAGAGAGAGCAATCACACAAAATGAAAAAAAATTCGTCAGATAAACATGACGCAAGAGCAACCAAAGAAAAAAAATCGTCAGATAAACATGACGCAAGAGAGCAACCAAGAAATAAAATCGTCAGATAAACATGACGCAACTCATCCAACACACAAGAAACTGACCGCTCCCATTAAGAACTATATCGTTCGTTCGCCAAACCAACTCTCTGGTAGGGGAGTGTGTAGTGATACATTCTATATAAGCCAGTAACAACCTCCGCACTATGGTGATCATTTGGGTGTAGTGGTTAAGTTACTCGGCTTCGGACCCAAAGGTCCGGGTTCTGTCCTATCCGGATAAAAACGCGTCACTTCACACAACATCATAACACCGAAAAATCACTTAAAATTTAAATTTTAAAAAATTTAGAGTGAATTTCTAAATAATAAGTACATAAGAACACGTCCGGATTACCCGTGCAAATATATGTCAAAATTTTAGAGGAATTGGTCCAGTAGGAGATCAGTGGCTTTGAACAAACACACATTACATTTTTATTTATATAGATTTATTTTGAAAATTCTACAAATAAGCCAAAACCGAAAGATCACATCACAAAGTTAAATTTATCAAAAATAAAAGTCTTCACATATATTCAGCAGACCAAAGATAAAATTAATTTTGTTAACAGAAATCTTTAATACTTCTCATTTTTAGTACAAGAGACATTAATAACGTTCATATAATTAGTAAAGAGGGTTTTTATTCCAATTTTAGTTATTAAAACACATTTCTAGACTTAATACACCAAATCGAAGATTGCTATAACTGGTGATTAAAATAGAATATTTGCAATGATAAAAAAAAAAGATTATACCTTGACAACCATTAATTAATCTCGAGAACATTAAACATCCGTTTTTTATTATAAACATAGTCAAACATAGGATGTCAAACATTGGTAGCAATATTTCCTGCAGATTAATTTTACATTTGTTTTTACGCTAAATAGACAATCCCCTCGAACACAGTCCGCGAATTAAAATACAAAACAGGTAAATCCATATTCAGACGAAACCTTCTCTATAAAAACGGTATTTGTCGAGCGAAATGCTTATTTACAGAATTCGTAATTAATTATAACATTCCATGTTTTCTGACAGGATTCTAACCTGCAGTCGATTTATTACTACTAATCAATATACAGGAAAGTCAACTATGTAAATATTTATTTTAAGCATGCAAATAAAAAAAAACCTGAAAAGCATCTGGAAGGAAGCACCCGCTTATTAACTGCCTCGAGGATTAACTGTTATAACCAGAAATGAATAATAATAAGGAAAAAAAATGTAAAATTAGGTTAAGTTAATTTTTATGCTGTGTTAAATTCCATCGTAGTGCATATGAAATGCATTAGGTTATTTATATTTCTAGCAGAAAATATTTTAACGTGGTGAGTATGGATTAAAGAGAGTTCCACTTCTTGAATCAATATACAGCAGCGTTTCTGAAACTGTGGGGCGCGCCCCCAGGGGACGTGATAACTCTACGAGGGGTGTGCGAGCACATCAAAAAGTCGAAAATGAAAGATTTTTTTTAAAAAGTATTAATTTGCGGAAAGGAAGCAAACAAAATATATTTTGAAATAATAAAAACTCACTTTGCCCTTTCTTTGTAATCTGTTCCAATTTAAAAAAATAAAATGTAACACATAAAACTTTTCTTATTACTTTAAAGTAACTTACTAGAAATATCCAGTATTTAAATATATACTAAACTTAATATCTTGTGTGTGGTTTATAAAAAAGGGCGTATGGTAGCTTTAGTGTCAAAGTACATTATTATTGCTTTTAATGCATTGTTATTTTATGGGGGGGGGAGGGGAGCGATGAAAATTATGATTGAAAATTGGCTCAAAATTATTGCATGGGCGTTGTAATGTGGGCATCTGGACTGTGAAACAGTCCTCAGTCCCATATCCTGGTTGACTTTGATGTTGGGCATGGCGATGATGGGGTTTTTCTTTCTGCTTAACAGGAATCATGGCTATTGGCTGAGATGATGGCAGCCTGGAGGATCACAATTATTGAAAATTTGAGAAGCGCTGATATACAATAATACCTCGACTTACGCGAACCCGGAATTACGTGATTTTCAAGTCTCGCCAATTCGTCTTTTGTTTGACAGGAAAAAAAATTGGTGAAATTGGTAATGTGATTGAAGTTGTCGATTTTGCCAGGCAAATAAATTTAGAAGTGTATAGTGTTGACGTTCAAAAACTTTTGAATTGCCATAATGTATGAGCTGAAAGAAATGCATGAGTATGAGCAACATTGAAAAACTCGAGTCTTTAGACCCAGTTCAATCAGAAGATCGAATGACGGATGGGAATTTGACAGAAGACTTTAGTTTAATTGAAAAAAGGGTTAACAATTTTAGAAAGTACGGACTCCAATGGTGAGTGCCTGCTTTCAATAAAACAAAGAATTAAAAAAAATATTAGCAGCTTGCTATGAGGAAATTTTGCCAAAAACTAATCTTTGAGCCGGCAGACTACTTAGATTTTATGGCACCTTCTACATCAAAATATCTTCGGTTTGCGATTTAGTATTTGTGTTATATAAGATTTTATTGAATGTTTTTTTTTTCTAAATTATTATTTTCTATCGTCTGACCTCAAATAAAAATAATATATATTTATTTATACGCGAGAAATTATACACCGAGTTGCGTGAATTCGACATACGTGGATAATATCATCAGTCCCATCTATCGCGTAGTGAGTGAATATTAACGTCGCAATGTTCAGCTACACGATGGCTTTTGGCAAAGGACCTCGCAATTTCGAGCCACCCACCTATCTGGTGAGTTCGGAGTATTACTATATCTAATTTTGAAACATATTTTTCTTGTTTTGGTTTCTGTATCTGACACTTTCATAGGCTTATGAGACCTTTTATTTTCATTTAAATCAGCAAGCAGCATGACCGGAAAATGGTAGAGTATGTGGTTGATTTTATGTACTTTCCTGAGAAATTCGTTTTTTTCAAATTTTTCTTTGTTTTGAAGTCTGTAAACTTTTAAAATACATTAGTTATTTTCCCCAGAATAATTTTTGGGAAACACAAAAAGGGCTCCCGATGGAGAAATTTAGAATAATAATTGGAAAAAAATGTGTGTTCAGTAACCTCATGTGCTCTTCAAAGTTATAAGTAGTACTTAATTAATCCGAACTAGTTAGAGCTGAATCAATAAGTCATAACTAAGCAAAATAACCTTGTAATAACCTAGCTGAGGGCATCTGAGTCACTGAAGGGAAAAAAATAGAACTATTTTCTCTGCATGCTCAATGAGAGACTTAAAGGAACACATGTTAGAGGAGGTAGAGAAAGGGGCTTAGAGGCAAAATGCGCCGGAATACCCAAGAGATTTTTTCCCTTACCTACAAGTATTGTATATAATTCAAATCGCAATTAATAAATACAACCTCGGACAATAAAGTTTGGTGAATAGTCTTGTACATTAACGTAGATGAAATATTAACGAAAGTTTCCTAACTGTCCTTCAAAATAGTCACCTCCAATAACTGTGCACCACTCACATCTACTATACATGTACTGGAAACTTTGCAAGAAGTCCTCTTTCGGGATGGAGTACAAAATCCTCGTTACGTTTTGTTGGAGGTCAGGAACACCGTCAAATTCTTTTCTTTTCAAAGCAAATTTGAGTCGTGGGAATAGGAAGAAGTATGGAGGATGGAGATCTGAATGGATGTTCAATTTGCACCACCTTCTTTTTTGTCAGGAACTGCTTGATGCTATTGGCTGTGTGAGGGGAGCATTGTCGTGAAGTAGTTTCCTCACTTTATCAATAATTTAGCTATTGACGGAGGTCGCCGGTATTCCGCTAAAGTTTCTGTCAGAAACACCTTCCAGGCCTTCTTGAAAATTGGAGCACCACTTGTACACATACTTCATGGAAAGAGCCTGATCTTCACGAACACGTACCAGCATCGCATAAGTTCCTTTTGGTGTCTTTCCAAGCTTTAAAAAAACTTTAAATTGATTTTTTGTACCTTAATTTTCCTGTTCTCAGTTACGAATCGACGCACTGAACAATCAATTTGTAAAACAAGTCTTACATGGAACACAAACGACGCTCAACTATACAATGGTAGGGGCAGATGATCAACCCTGCCGCTAAGTATGTGCAGCGTTTCTTTCGCCAGTGTTGCCAGATTAGCCGTTCTGACTTCATTCACCGAACTTTATTGTCAGAGGTTGTATATCATAAGAAACATGAAATGCCTCTCGAGTAAATCACTACAAAATGTAAAATGAGATAAGGTACATAACATTCCATCTAGTACGAAGAATATGTAAAATAAAATAAGAGAAAGAATAAAATGGTAAGTACTTGTACAAGCATAATTTTTAAAAAAAAAGTATATGTCATTTAAACAAAATATAAAATAAGCTTGCTTTCCTAGATCAGCGTTTCCTAATCTTACATTTTCTTAATGTTTTTTTAATTAAATGCGTCCGGTTTGATGGTGTCAAGGTTAATGAGGAACTATATCGTTCATAATGTTTTTGCATGTAAATAAACATAAATTAAATATTAATAAAGGCATCTAAATTTTTAATTCAAAGCATTTTTTTTTTATTTAAATTCAATGCCCACAGTAAATTATACATAAAACTGCTTTTTTCTCCCTTTAACTTTATTTTACATTATAATACACCTCTATGTAGAGCAATTTTATTTCCAAATCTTGCCAGAATTTAAATTGTTTATCTGTAATTTAATTCACTATATATATATATATATATATACACTCTTTATCGAAAGCTTCATAACGACATTAAGAAAAACACGAATTATCCCCAATACATTAAAAATATTTATTAAAGATATCCACTAAAATATATAAAAAGGTCAACTGATTATCGAACACGTGATAATATTTAAATGATTATATTTAAATGACGTGAATATTTTTATAAATTCTAATAATGCATGTATGCAATTGTACAAAACAGGATTTTAAACTTTACTTTTTATTCTCAGTTTCGTATCATTTTTTGTTTATTTACGTTAAACTTAAATTTGTACAATGTTAATTTTTTAAGCGAAATTCTGACAACTTTATGCGTTAAAAATAGCATATTTAAATCTCACTTTTTATTTTTAAAGTGGAATGTAAATATTTAACTTGTATGATAATTTCATTAAAAATGACTTGATTTATGTCTTATTTCCATTAACTTATTTATAAATTAAAATAAATAAAATAATTATTAAATTTTTTTTGATGAACTATTCTGCATAATTGAAATATAATGCATACATGATGCATTTGTTAGGAAAAGGATCATGCGGATTGCAATAATCACTACTTGTTGAAGATTTCATCACACACGTCACAATCTTGGTAAAAAAGAAAGCTCGAGCTTTACTGGTAAAACTGTTTTATCAGAACAGCAAAAAGCACTTAGCTGCATTGCTTGAATATCGTCGCTTAAAGGATCTGCAAAAAGACCCCAAATCGTGGATTGATTGGAGGAAGATGATCATGAAATTTGAAAAGACTGGAGATTGGGTGTGCCACCCACAAGAGTACGGAAATCGGTTGGGACTGAAAGTCTCGTAGAAGTCTCTACTGCTGTGATTGAAAGACACTCCAGTTCAATCCATTCATTTCACAAAACTTCAATTTCTCTTTTTACATTAATGCACAAATATAACACGAAATATATTGGTTATCATATAAAATAATAGTATCAATGATATTAATTTCTTGGAGCTAGAAGAAAGTATGTTAAATAAATGCTCTCAGATTTTAATTTTAAAAAAAATACACTCATGGACAAAAAAAATTAGGGCACCAAGAAGGAATCATCAAAATGAAACAAAATTTTACATACGTAATGATTACTTTAATATAAAAAAGTTAGTACAAAAATCAAAGAAAAAGGATAATTTATTTCAGAGAAAAAGGCAAAGGAACGGATGATTTAATACCCTGTTGAACCCCCTCTAGCGCGAATGTAATATGCGATACGATCGGGCATTGAGGCATACAATTTCTGTAGGATATTTTGAGACATTTCGTTCCCTATTTGCTGAAACATTGCCTCTAGTTCGTTCAAACTCGTGGGATGTCCAACTCGCCGTCCCAAATGATTCAAGATAAGCTCGATTGGAGACAAATCTGGGGATCTGGCAGGCCAAGGAAGGGTAGTAACAGGGTGGATACACCCTTGTCGTGTGAAGCTGAGCATTGTCTTATTGAAAAATGACACCTGGGAACCGTTGCATGATTGGCAACACATGTGGTTGCAGGATGCCATAGACATACCGCTGGACTGTCATGGTGCCACGGATCAATACTAGGGGTGACCGTGTATTATAGGCAAAGACACACCATACCATCACACCAGATGGGGTAGCGGTGCGTCGCTGTAAAGCAAAGGCAGGATTGAGAGGTTCACCATGGGGTCTCCACACACGAACACGATTGTCCTCTCTGCTGAGATTGAATCTGGATTCGTCGCTAAAGGTGACCTGGTTCCATTCCGCTGCAATCCAGTTTCCTCTTGCCTGGCACCACTCCAAATGTATGCGTCGATGGGTGGGAGTCAAAGGCAGCTCACGTAATGGACGCCACGATCCCAAATGTCCTTCAGCCAGGCGTCTTCGTATGGTTCGAGATGACACAGGGGACCCTAGTGAATGTGCTACTTGTGCCTGGATGGCAGCCGATGCAGCAATTGGCTGTACGCGTCAATTTCTTACTATGTGATGGCTATGACGACTGGTCTATTGAGGGCGTCCTGAGACTGGTCTTCGTGTAAATGGTATCTCTCGGAACCACTGTTTCCAACACCTCCTCCCAACACAATCAGAGCGACCTAATTGACGAGCTACTCGCCTAGCTTCCATAATGCTGATGATTCTCCTCCTCTCAAACTGCGACAGCTGCTCATATTGTCTTCGAAAACGGCGTAATGGCAGGTATACCTCAGAGCTTCCTTTGTGAATGATTCAGCAAACTCAAACAGTCTTTGGTTACCTGTTTTATACTCAAAGGAGAACAACGTTAAACGCCCTCTACCTTCTACACGTAAGGCACAATCACGCTGCTTTTCTAATCATTTGCATATCTTCCCGACATGTATCTTCATGCCAGGTTTCGTTACGATCCCGCAATTATTTCTTGATGCGCTAATTTTTTTTGTCCATGCGTATATATATATAAGATCATCTAGGAAATAAAATTTACAAAAATGTTCTACAATGGTTGTCATTCCTTCCAAAATAATTTTCCAAATCATTCAATTATGTTCAATAACAGTTTATTGAGAGATTCATTTAATGGGAAGATGTTTTGATTTTTCTTTCTCTGTTAATTAAAGGACATGCTTTATTACTGAAGATGTTACTTGTAAGCCGTTACTGAAGCTGTTACTTGTAAAAGTAAATGCAGTGTTTACTTTTAAAAACTCTTAAAAGTACATATGTAAACAGCCATAAATGCATTTGATTAAAAAATAAAAGTTTGCCAAAACAGATTTTTTTCCTCATTTTCATTAAATTAGTGTATATATTTGTATATCTGCCTAATATTATATGCTGGGTATAATTATGAAGGGAATTTCTTAAGAAGGTAATTATCCTAATTTTCAGTAACCCATTAATATAATTACCTTAATTATATTAGATTGTATTTTAATGCTATTATTTACTTTGAATTTAGTAGCAATTGCGGGAATGTATTGCTTAAATATATTTTATGCCTTACTACAGCGATTCTCAAACACTGAGGGGTGTCCCCCCTGGGGGCTTGATAATATTACTTTGGGGAAGTGAACATATAAAAAAGTCAAAAGAAAAAGATTTTTTGAAAAATTATTAATTTTCTGGAAGGAAGGAAAACAAGATACAAACACATTCTGACGCTGCACAAATAAAATACAACGCTGCATGTTTGTTGCAATCTATTCCAATTCAAAATTTAGGAAAGAAAAATAATATAATACTTATCCTTTTTCTTAAATTAACTTACTTAAAATATTTATTACTTAAAAGCAACAAGTACAAAATTTGTATCCTAATAAATTCTACGGTTCATAATAAATTCGCTAGTGTTCTTTACCGTCAAAGTACATTATTCTTGTAATCAACACATTGTTATTGCATGGGGGAGGGAGGCACGATAAAAACTATAATTGAAAATTGGGTCGCAAGTACTGAAAGTTTGAGAAGCAACTGTCTTACTACATAAATGATGAAGCCCAGTGGCCTAAAACTAGCCGGAAATGTATAAAAAGATTCCTATTTCACACATTTCCTAGACATTCTATAGAATACCAAATGAGACACTGGCAAAGTATGTAATGCATTTCCGATGCGGATGGAAATCCACATGTCAAGGCACGCGATTTTTAACTAACAGAAATATGAGAAAATTAGAAGATTATCTTTTAATCGCATTTAAAATTAATTATTTAATTGCAATGATTTTATTTTCAAGTGTAAATTTGTACACTCACAATTCAAAATTACTTTTATGTATCAAGAAAAACACACCCACACACACTTTGATATTTTTTTAAAAGATGCATTTTTAGAAGCTTCATCTTGAATAAAATGCTTTTTTGAAAAGCATGGTATTTAATTGCAGATAAAAATAAGATAATGCAAACATAAACTGAGAAATATTTTAGAAATATTTATAGTAGATAAAAATATTGTTAATGTACCTCCATACCAAAAGACCAGTTGTTAAGGAAAGGTGAAAAAAAAAATAAAACTCAGGGTAAAAAATAAATTTAAGGGCTTTATTTTCGAAAAAAAAACTAAAACTACATCACTTTTCCTCCATGTACTTCAAACTGTATTATTGTTCCGTAGGAGATATTCCTAAGAAAATTCTCCTTAAAAACTGATGGTCGCGTTTGAAACATCTGTGTTTTCTCATGTCTTGGTAAATGACGCCTCGAATGAGCTGCCCTTTATCATCTCTATTGAGATACTTAGGGATCTGCTTTCTCTCAGCTTGCATCTCCTTCTCTCGTGCTCTATAATTAAGCCAAAATCATTTTCCTTAATTTGCTTCGGTATTCTTATAAAAAGTTAACCTGGAAACCATTTCGCAAACTATCGAGTCATCTAACGTGTTTCTGACACGTATTTCTTTTTAATAAATTAACTTCTTCGTACTTTTATTTCCCACCAAAAGGCTGTTGTTTTAGCAAACAGATTTTGTTTTTTAAAAAAGTATTCGTACTGAACTAAAATAAAACTCGGACAAAAATTAAAATGTTTTATCAATTGATCGACGATCCATTCGAAAAAGAATTTAAAAAGAATAAAATTGTTAACCATTTTTTGAAATTTAAGGGATTCTACATTAATCTCGAAATCTGTTTCTTCCAAATTTAGCTTTCTTCTTGCCATCGTTTTGTGGCCGCGATAGCCAAGTGGTCAAGGTATCGGATCATGGCTGGCGTGTCATGAGTTCGAGCCCAGTACCGCTGAAGACCCGGCGTATGCACGTTAAATCTGCCGAGAGCTCAAGCGTCCTCCCGTTGGTGTGGTAGTTAGGAGAGGGGGGCCAGCTCAGGTGTCGTCCACGTCGCTTGAATATGGTTCAAAATTACGCGGTTCCTCACCAAAATCCTCGTGTAGCTGAATAGTGAGACGTTAGTAATCACAAACTCACTTGGCATCATTTTGGTTCAAATGGTTTTTGTACATAAATTCTTTTGCATGATATATTAGGCATTTTCTGAGGGTACTAATAATAAAGCAAATTGAAAAGTCAACATGATCATAGTTATTGGATATGTATAATTTGTTCCAAAAAAAATTTCATTACTTGACGTACGAAATATATTATTTTACGTTTTATTAAAATTTGGCTCTTAAAACTCATGTACATGTTTTAAAATGTTTCATTTATTTTTTCTTTAAAATTTAAATGTTTCATTGTAGGAAATCACTTTCTATAACTCTTGATGGCGGTTTTGGTTTTTTCTTCATTATTTGAGATATCTTAGTCTCCTTAGTGAAATTAGTGATGCTTTCCTGTTGAAAAAAGGCCTTCGCCATTGTTTCCTGCTCACACCTCCACATAACAATCCAAGTCGACAACATTATGTCAGCTCTCAATTCCAGATAAGAGATTGAGGGCTAGTGACGCGGCTCAGTTGCCCGAAAACATTACAATCGAGTAAAGTTGAGGAAATTACTTAGGAGTGCTATCGGATTAATTAATGCTTTCGGAGCACAAACTTTCATATTAAAAATGAGGGAGCATGAACTTGCATTGTACAAAATAGGAAAATAGATGATACTTCAAGTTATTGTGATTTATTTAATGGTTTTTGTTAGTTTTTAGCAGTTTTAATCACTTTTTACTCCTATATAAATAACCCAAATCCTTGAGAGAGAGAGAAAGAAATTAATACATCTCACTTGAGTTAATTCTCATTACTTAAAATCCACGTTAAAATATTTCATTAAGAAAATTGCTCCCACCGTTTTTGTGATATATTCCTAGTACTGATATTAAAATTAAGTTAAATACAAGTTCTAGGAATGAAAACATGAAAAACTGTAACGGAGTAATAAATTTACTAAGAAAATTTTACTTTTCAAATAGCTTGAAATATTTATTGTTGCTCCCAGAAAAATATTTTCAGAATCTACAGGAAAACAAACTGAAACAAATTGGTTTTGAAAGCTAAACAGCATATTAAGAGTAATATTTGAACTTTTCGTATTTTTACCCTATGTAATTTGTTTTTAATATCTTATTTCGACTTACGAATTTAAATGCCAGAGTTAAAAATGATATTTTACTTATTTTTGTTTCTTTACACGTTTATATAATATTATAAGACAAATCTGAGCGCAACACGAAGACAGGAATGAAATCAAATTTTCACGTAGAATAAAAATTTCTTATCATTTAAATAAAAAAAATGTAAACTTCCTGAGAGAGCCCTAACACACATTGAAAACTAAATTTTTAAAGAAAGAGGAAATTCCAAAACAAAATTTGTTTCCATTTTAGTTTTTCCAGCAAAATTAATTCCAGGCTTCTAAAACTGCCATTTTTTCTTTTTTAGTAAGTGCCATTTTAAAAAGTGCCGAAAATTTAAAAATCCTTTTAGTTTGAATAATGTGTGATAGAATTTATTTTACACTTTCCATAAAAGAGAAGGGTCCTCGGGTGTTTCTCTTGTGATAAAAATCAAAGTATATAAAATAAATCAAAAACATTGAAAGAACATATTGTGACATCCTCGGGCGGCGAAATGTCAGACACAAGGAATTTTCATTTTTAGATTTGAGATTTCATGTAATGAAATTTGAATTTAGTCAGTAAAGAAAGTGAACAGAAAGTAAGCAAATATTGTTTTAAAATAAAGTATTTTCTTTTGAAGGTCTAGAGTTAGGGAGCATATTACAAGAAGGCGTCTACTCTCTCGAGTGGATTTTGTAAATGAGAAAGAAGATACTTGTTTTTCAACACAACGAACAAATTTTGTCAAAAACGAATTCAATGAACTAAATTTTTAATTAAAAATTTTTTAATTTATTTATGAAAAGTTTTCGCTTTTAATGAATATAAGTATGTAACAATTAATATTAAACAATTTTTAATCAATTGGTAAATTGTTGCCTATATTTTTATTGTGATGTGAATTTTAAAAGTTCTAAATTATTATTATTACAAAGCAATATCGGTATTTCAAATGCCTATTGTAAGTTTTCTGCAGTAGGATCTCCAAAAGTTAACATATGTGATAAGCTATCATTCAAATTAGGCAAATACAAAACCATTTCAGAATTCAAAATTCTTGGCTTCTTTAAAGGAAGGATATGTACTAACTGGTATTACTTTGAATCAATACAAATGAGTATTATATTTTGAGTAAATTCAAGTTGGTGCTAGTTTGAGCAAACCAGACATTGGTATTTCTTTAAATGAACACTGAAAAATTTGTAGTATTTCTTTGAATGGACACAGAAAATTTTAGAACTACTTTGAACCGACCCAAATTGCCTTTATTTTGCATCTAAAAAATATGATTTATATTAGTTTTCTTAACTATTCCTTTCCATACAAACACAAAAATATTTGTATTGAACTAAGTATGTGAAATTAAGAAGACACTAAGTCTCATCAGACAATGTTTTTTCCTTTTTTTTTAGTCTCATTCATAATTTTACATCTGTGATACATATATGCATGTATAGTGAGAGAGAGAGAATACAGAGAGGGAGAATATAGTCTATATATAAAATAAATATAGTTTCCTTTCTCTTTCTCTCCCTCTGTCTATATATATGTCAGGCTTCAGGCCTGCTGATGAAAAAAGGAAATTGTTATTTTCAAATATCCGTGTATTATTATTGTTTATGCATAATTATTTCAGCATGGCGCCTAGCCGGATTGAACAAAAGACATCAACTCAGCAATCAGTCACCAGCCTCTCTTCTCCATTACTATCCTATGTACGTCCATGAACTCTACCTCAAATAGTTCTATTAACCCCAAATTCCTACGTGGTAGTAAAAAGTTCACTGCATTTTTATTTATTATTCAATTAATTTTTAAGTTTAAGTTTACAGGCCTGTTTAAGTTTTACATATATATATATAGAGAGAGAGAGAGAAAGAGAGAGACTAAATGATTTTTCCAATAATAATAAGATAATCAAAAATCAGTTATATAATGATGTTGAACAATATTCTTTCACAAAATAGCTTTAAAATATATTATGCCTTTAGAGGCATACACAAAATTCATATATAATACTACACAACAACTTAATAAGTATAACTTTAGTACAGATAATAATATCTATTATAAAGTTATTAAAAATCTATTTAAAAAACTGCAAAATAATTTTACTATACTATATGTAGATAATGTGCCAGTAAATTTTCCTCATATACTATTATAGTTTAGTGATCAACAAATACTTTGATAATAATACAGCTTTTATCAATTCATCAATTTCTGATAGAGAAATAAATAATCGCATTTTGGCTCTTTATAAACAATTAAGAATGCAAATTAATAATAATTTTAAATTTTCAAATGTATCTCTTACTCCTAAATTTCATGAAAATTCAGTCAAGTGTAGAAGTGTTATTAATGATTTTAATACATACATCAGCAAATCAGGTAAACTTTTTCATGATATATTACAAAATACGATAAAAAATCTTAAATCCTCAGCCCTACTTAAAAATAGTAAAGAACTTATTGAACAAATTAAAGATAAAAAATATTTATTGTTTAATTTTGAAGATATTTTAACTCTTTTAATATTGATATGATAAGATACTTTTAAAATTACATAAAAGTATTGTTAAAATATTAATTAGATAACTGGTTCCTCTCTATAAGTTTGTACTTAAAGAGAACTATATATATATATATATATATATATATACTAGCCGTTACTAACCCGCTTAATGGTATTTCATATTTTATAAATATATACTGTTTATATATATATATGTATATATAAATTATTAACATCTAAGTCCTAGCATTAAGAATTCTATCGTATTGAAAAATATACTTATACTTGTAACTGTCGCCTCTTAATAAAAAAAAGGCAGAACTCATCTAATTTGTATTTTCTAAAAATCTCAAATTGAAGTATAGAATGATGATTGCACTTTTGTATCCCTATAACCAAGTGAATTCCCACAAAACCGGTTTTCGGTGGATCTCTACTCTGTAAATTGAACATGCAAACCAATATCAAGTCTAAATCTAACAGGAAAAAAAAACGAAATTTTTACTATCAATACCCCCGTAATCCCGTTGAGAATCGTTTCCCAAAATAACCGTTCTTAGCGGATTTCAATTCAACAAAAGAAAAACGCAAACCAACTTTCATTATTATAGTTCTTGTAGTACGAAAAATGGATTTTTTTTGTCAGTACGCCTAATTAACCCTTGCTCCCCCCAGGGGTTGATTTTCGTAAAATACATTCTTAGTGGATCCCTATTCAACAAAAGAAACATGCTTAACAAATTTCAAGTATTGTATCAAACAATTCAAAAACAGGAATTTTTTTCTATACCTCCACTTGACAACTTGCAACCCGCCTTGGGGGTTGATTTTCGTTTTACTCTTTGTTAGAAGAACTCCATTCTATGAAAGGAACATGTCTACCAATTTTCAAGCAGGTAGATCTAATAGTTTAAAAACGGAAATATTTATCGATTACGCCCCTTAATCTCCTGAAATGAAACTTGGTGGTTAATATTCGCGAAACCCATTTTGTAGCGGTTCTCAACTCTACAAAAGAAATCTGCTTACCAAATTTCAAGACTGTACGTCTAAGAGTTTAAAATAGGGATAATTATCTATACGCCCTTGAGCCCCGCAACGCTACTTGGGGGTCGATTTTAACAAAACACTTACATAGGGATCTTTAATCCATGAAAGGTTTCTGATTATCATATTTCAAGACTGTACGTCCAGTAGTTTAAAAATGGAAATAATTATCTATAACACTACTCTTAAGCCCGCAACGCCACTTGGAGGTCCATTTTCACGAAACTCATTTTGTAGCATATCTCTAACCTATGAGAGGAATCTGCTTACCAGATATTAATACTGTGCGTCTAATAGTTTAAAAATCGGAATATTTATTTATATCTCCCGCAACACTCCTTGGGTCAATTTTCCAAAACCATTTTGTAGCGGATATTTACCCATGAAAGAACATGCTTACCAATTTTCAAGCAGTAGGTCAAGTAGTTTAAAAACGAAATTATTTATCTATTACGCCCTTAATCCCCGCAACGCCATTTGGGGGCTATTTTCCCAAACCCATCTTGTAGCTGAACTCTATGAAAGGAATCTATTTATCAAACTTTAAGTCAGTGCGTCTAATAGTTTAAAAATGGAATTAATTATCTATAGCGCCCTCTAAGCCCCCGCAACGCCCTTTGGGGTCGATTTTCAACCAAACTTATTTTGTACCGTATCTCTACTCTATGAAAGCAATCTGCTTACCCAATTTCAAGATTGTACGTCGAGTAGTTTAAAAATGGAAACAATTATTTATATGTATATATATATATATAACATCCCAAAGAAAATAAAAAAGCTACTTGATCTGAACAAATAATGAGTCGCTTAAAAAAAAAGGAGAACATTAAAAAAATATAAATTTAAAATCAAATTCTATGAAGCAGATTACTTGCTTTATACGTTATCATTTAAAAAAACAATCTTCTCCTTGGTTCTTTTTTTTAAATGACTTATTTTAAGTATAATAAAATTCCGGTCTTTTTTCATTATGAAAATTAAATAATTATTCTTCCTCTTAGCCAGAATAAATAAAAAATAACCATAATTCGTATGAAGAAACTTGACAACAACAAACGGTTGGAAAGCGAACTATCAAGAAGAAATCAATAATGTGCATTCTTTCACACACACACAACATATTTAGTTTCTTTTCATTCCCTTCCGTAGAGAACATTAAATAATAGTATTGAAGATTTAAAAGAAGAGGAGGTGGAAATTAAGAGAAATGAGGAAGAGGTATGCGATCCAATTTGGTCGATTAATTCCTAAAGATGTCTTACTTCACACACAACACGTTCCCTCCTTTTTCAATACCAGATTTTTCATTCGCGTTGCTTCCTCTATTTTCCTTCCCCCTAAAAATATTTTATCTCACATAGAAAATGTTTTATAATTAAATATAATTACAAAACATCATCAAAGAACCATGAGCGTTACCTAAGTGGATTTATTCCAAGATGAAGCTGATGAAATATTTATGATGGAAGGTTTATAATCACGAGGATTTCGTACATTAAGAGTAAACTATTAAAATACTTCTAGAAATAAAATAAAAAGGTACTTTACTTTTTGTAAAGGGATTATTACAACATTTATTTAAATAATTTTAGTAGCATTTTAAGGGTAAAGAGGAATGAAAGCTTTACTCATTTACTTTGAAAGAAGACTTGTTAGTTTATTTTTTGAACCGAACTCAGCGACGCAACAGCCCATGAGGACTAAGGTCTACTGTGCCTATCTCAGTTTTCGTGATCTGAGGTGCTGGGGTGCATATGCAGATGTTTCTGTTTAGTAGTCAGTCTGACGCAAACCCTCAGTGTTCAGTTCCCAAGCAATCTTGGTACTTATTTATTGACCCACTGAAGGAATGAAAGCCTGAGTCGAGCTTGCCCAGCCCAGTATTTGAGACCCGGATCGTTGACGCGGAAGTGTGATACACTACTTTTCAGCCACTACTACCACTCACCCACAGGGCTTTTAGTTTATTGATTTCATTACAGAAAAAATTACGTAATTACTCTGTCCCATTCATATTTGAATTCGAAAATGCAATTATTACATTTGCAGCGTCTGCAATTCTCCTAAATATTTACAAAAAGATAAAAATTTGCAAAATACATTAACATAAGTTTAATGTAAAGTTTGCACATTAAGTCACTTATTTTTTATCATACGAAACTAAATAATATCAAAATAAGCAAAAGACTTAAAATCTATTCGGTTTTGTGACCGAATATTTGACCTCTATGTAAGAATTCATATTTTATAAATTAACATCCTAATTCGTAAGGAAATTCTCGAAATTTAAGTATTCGAAATGGTAAGTATATTCCATGATCAAACACGTTTATTGGAACACGTCTTGTTATCCATTTAAATTATTTCGTAACTTTAAAAAACTATTGTGATTCTGAGAATATTATATTAGATTTGAAATTTTAAAATATGCACCATTTAACACTGAATGACAAAACAGTGTTTAATTTCCTGCTCCGTTTGTGATATTCTATGGAACACTGTTTTAACGAATTCATCGGGACCGAACATTTTATCCGTTCATTCGAGGTTTTCGTTACATCAGGGTCCCAACAAAACACAAATCGTTTGCACTTACTTTTTGGAAATTATAGAAGCAACTTCACAAAAAATATTTATGGTCAGAAATTACACATTTTTTATTCACCCGTTAAAATACGATTAGGGAATTATTACGCACCAATTAGTTTGAAATTTTAAAATGCTGTCTAATTAATGTTTGAATTCTTTTTTTATTCACGACTCGAAAAAGCTCATTTTTGACTTTATGTAGAGATGAAAATACTGCATCATTTACATTCTGCTGCACAAGAGAGAGATATGTTTTCAGTTTTCAAACCATGTAAAACAAAAAAAAATGTAGATGTTTTGATATTAATAAAATTTCTGCATTAGAATCACTATTTATTCGCACTAAATAATTAACCATTTTCTCAAATTCAATTTCACACGTAGCCAGTTGGTCAGCAAACGTATCATATTCGTTAACATTTTAAAACATCCCCTTCGTTGGGAATTGGGATGAGATAAGAAATGAATTTCCTATCCTAATCGAGACTCATACAATAGGTTTTCCTCATGATTCATCTGCACCTGAAAAGTCTCCTAAAGGTCTTTACCCTTTCCTGTAGAAATGTACTGCTTACAAAAAAGTTTTTTTCTGTTCCGGTCAAAAAGAAAATGTCATTTGAAAAAGATTCAGTTTTTTTTTCTAATACAAACTAATAAAAAAAATTTCTCTAGCTGCTTAAAAATAATTCGTTACTTTGGGGCTTGTTATTCGTTCACAATGTGTTTCTTTTTTTTTCTTTCCCCTTTACTTTAATCGGGAAAATAGAAAAAATCGTTAAAAAGGGGTCCAGCTGTACATAACACATAGTTAAGTTGCCCAAAGTTTAATAACTTTTTAAAATTATTACCATACTGTGAAGGTAATTACGTCTTGAAATTAAGTATACCAATCTGAATAGCAGTAGAATTCTAAGCTAAAAGTAAAGGAATTTCACATTAGGTAAAATTCATGAAACTTTTTAACTATTTCCGCAATTCTTATCGAAACTAATTGAAATTGATATAACTGTTTATAATTAATAATTCAGGGAAGCTATATCCACATAAAAGGCAAAATTTCTCTCATTACCATTCAGGTTTAAATTATTATTTTTGGAGTTTACACCTTAAGAATCAATTTTCATATAAAGCCCCCCCGGTATGGAAATTCTATAAGAAGTGAAATTTGTACAAGCTTAAGCAAATAAGCTTTACGCTGTGTTCTGCGCATGCGTCAAATCGCTGTCCAAAGAAAAGAGAAAGAGTTCTAACTTCCTTTCCCTTTTTAAAATTACGATCCTCCTTTTCTTACCGAAATCAGACAAAAAAATAATTACAGAATCAGAAGATTCGCTTATTTTGTCACAATACTGTAATTCTTCAGACAAAATAACAATATTATGCATTTTTTACGATTTTTTGAAAAATGCGTCGATATTGGTGCGTATTTAGGAAAAGAATTTTTCAATCGTTCTGTATGACTTTCTTATCATGGTAATGAAACGACATTCGGTACAAAAAAAGTTCATACTTTGGTCTTCTAAAATCAGTGATTTATAAAATAAAATGCCCAAAACTTTTTTTAACGATTTTTCAAAAAATACTCAAACTTCTAATTAAAAATTTAATAACTTCGCCATTTATAAAATTAATCACACGAAACTTTTTTTCCGTGTACCAAAGGTCCGGAAAAAAAGTCCGTGTTTCTTCTAAAGATTGAAAAAATTGCTTAAAAATTATGGATTTTAATAAGATTTGGCATTTTCCATCTAATACCCTTTTTACAAAAATTCACTTATGCAGTATTTTTTTTTTTGTTTAAAAATTGCCTTTTTTGTTATCTATGTGGGAAATTTGGAAAGTATCACGTAAAAAATAACTAAAAATTAAACTTAAAAAAAAATCGCAAGCTGCATTTACTGTCGTTTCCCCTACTGGCGTCATTAACGTCAAAAACCGGTTTTCGAGTCAAAAGGCTTTTTTGTGAGCCTTATACTCCGTTCCACCTTAACTTGATGCCCACCGTAGCCTAATGGTCAAGGTATCAGGTCATGGTTGGCTTGTCACGAGATCGAGCCCAGTCTCACTGAAGACCCGCTCTGTAGGGAAGCGATGCACGTTAAATCTGTCGAGTGCTCAAACGTTCTCCCGTTGTTGTGGTGTGGTAGTTTGGAGAGGGGGTGCCAGCTCAGGTGTCGTCCTCTTCACTTAACCATGGTTAAAAACTATGAGGTCCGTCTCCAAAAGTCCTCTAAACAGTGCGACGTTAATTTTCACTCAACCTTAACTTGGCAGTCCAAAACACATCTGCTGCTGAGTTATACTGGAAGAAAAGGTTGACAATAAAAAATGAAAATCAAATTTGTGCCGAGTAAAAAAAAAGGCGCTTGAAAAATGCATTATTATCTTTAATGATCTGTAAGTTAATTTACTACATCTGTTTTAATAAAACAAAAACTTCTATAATATTTATTAAAGTCTTAATCACTTTTACTCCGTTAGTATTATTTTAAATAAGAATTATTTATACAATATATGTAAATGTCGTTTTTATATGTTATCTTAAGATATCATTAAGCATAAAATAGAATTTGAAAATCATTTAAAAACTTATCAATAATAAAGTTTATTATCCTTCGTAAAATTTCCAGTTAACTTAAAAATATTTCGATGTTCATTTGAAAAATTTCGTTACTGACAAAATATGCAAAATTGCATTCTCAGACATATCCCGTTTAATAAGCATAACTTTTAAAGAAAAACTGATCCATTTAAATCTGTTATTCAAAACAATAATCATAATTCTTTATTTTGAAATCTAGCCTTATGCTTACTCTAAAAAGTTTCATTAATAGTTGTCCTTTTTAGGTACTTTTATGTATTTATTTTGTCGCGCTTTCAATAAACTAGATTTTTGTTTTAGTATCATTTTTTAAGCCAACGTTTGTCACGAGAAACAAGAAAATAATTATTAATAATGAATTTTATTATTTCATATCCCAAGAAGGAAACTATTATTAAAAATAATGAATATCCTTGTTTTTATAATACATTTTTCATCAGATACATTTCCATTTTCCATAAAAATTTCATCCGTTTGTCAACCAATTTCTTAATTTATTAGGTACGGAAAGAAACAATTGAAAGAATCAAATGTTGAGACGTTTCTATCATTTTAAATAAATGTTTTCTTATGTAGTGAATGTACATAAGGAAGATATGAAATCCATTTTATTATATATATATATATATATATATATATATATACTTAGATAGTGATTTCGATAAAGATGATGGAGTGAGATTAGTACAATTTTTAAAACCAGAGCTTAATTTGGATTTTCTTTCTAGCAGAGCACTGGGTGCAGAGCACTAAGTATGGTGAAACCATTGATGCGATGTTTTCACGATTTGTGAATCATTATCTGCCGAAGTTTGTGAATCATACTTCAGTTGCAACAAGCCTCTTGTCACAGTGATTAATAATAGCAAGAGTATTAGTGTAATTAATACTCAAAGTAGTATTAATAATGGAGTAAATCAACTTTCTTAACAATTTACTCATATACTATGAGTAACATATACGAATATTTATGTAATATAATTGATGTATGTTATTTAAAAAAGTATACACTCTATAACAAAAAAAAAAACACGCACCAGAAGGAGTTGCCCAATTGTAATGAAATTTCGTATGCAGACATTTGTATCGAACATGCAAATGATTAAAATTTGGTGTCCAATGATTGAATATAGGGAGCTAGAGCGCATCGGAACTGTGCACTCAGTTTGACCATCAGATTCTCAATCAGTTTTTGTTGCAGTGCGATTTAGGATACATATCAACGACTTAAAAATGCCTCACCGCAAGATTCAAGCTCATTACGAACAACTGTCAGATTTTGAAAGAAAACCTATCATTGGATTGAAAGATGAAGGTCGTGCAAATCGGAGAATCACTCGTCATATGCGTTGAAGCGATGTGGTGATTAGAAGATACTGGCAATAAAGAGTGGCAGAATTCAGTGTTATGATGGTTGCAGACGGCATACAGCAGATTGGGAGGACAGATTGATTGTCAGATCAGCTGTCACAACACCTGATTCATCATTAACAACCATAAGACGTGCAACACGCACACGAGTGTCCATTCTGACCATTCACAGATGGCTGATAGAGCTACATTTACGCTCGTATCGACGCTACGCTACATGCCACTACCACTTAACCACTGTCGAGCTAGATTACAGTGGTACTTGGTTCTATCAGATTGGAATCATGCTGATTGAGGACGTATAGTGTTTAGCGACGAATCCCACTTTTAACTGTGTCCTGACGATCATCGAAGACGTGTCAGGAGACGCCCAGAGCAGCATGCTGATCCTGTTTTCACTATTGCACCTCAATCAGAAGTTATGGTCTGGATTGCCATTTCTTTTGACAGCCAGAACCTTTTGGACGTCAGCAGAGGCACGCTTAGAGCACCGCGGTATCTCACTGTAATACTTTCTACATATATGGAAACATGTAGAAAAAAAAACTTTCAATGTTTTGCTTTTAACTTTCGGTAAAGATTTAAAACAAATGTCATAACAAATATGTTGAAAGAAAATACATTGAAGATGAATTTTTTCATAGTTAAAATAAAATTCGGGAATATTTTATAGATGTGTTGCAATTATTTCATTGATTGGCCATTTTTTCCCCCTGAGCAATACAAGCCTTGCAGCTCAGTTGGGTTTTGGAAGGCTTTCGTATTTCATGCACTGTATTTTTGAGATATTTTTTTTTATATATAAAACCAGCGTTTTTCTCAAATAGTGGGGCTCACCCCCTTGGGGGGGGGTGATAACTCTACAAGAGGGGCGCGAGCATATTGAAAAGTCGAAAACAAAAGATTATTTTTAAAAAAATTACAAATTTACTGAAAGTCAATAAAAATACATTCTGACATTATAAAGAATAAAATACATATTTACACTGATACAATACACTTATGAATGCGTCAGTACTGCACAATGTATTTTATAATTAATTTAACTATACTAAAGTAAGACCAAGTGTTCGCCATGACTCCATAATCTTATCTTATGTAAAATTATATACAAAAATTAATATTTATCTTGATAATTTGTATGGTTTATAATCAATCCCTTAACTGCCGATTAAAAATTACACGATTCGTTCCCCAATATTACAGTTTTCCACGTAGCGGTGTGTATGTGATTTATGGAGAGGGGGGGGGGAGGAATGAATAAGCAAATCTCAGAAATAAGTATATCCTTCTCAAACACTGTCAATGTGCTTTTATTGCATTCCAAAGCCTTCTGAATTATTTTATGGATAGCAGTGCACATAGATTATTGTACTTCGGCCAGACGTATATATACGTCTGCGGAAAATAATGCTTGAGCTGTGTGAGACGTTTATATACGACGGTGGCTCTTAAGAGGTTTAAGTAGTATTGTAGCTTTAGCTTCAATGTATAGTATTATTGAATTCAATACAATTAATATTGTATGGAGGGGGGCGCGATGAAAACTGTGATTGATTATTGGGTCGCAAATATTGAAAGTTCGAGAAGCACTGTATTAAGACTACACGGTACCCTTTTTCAAAAAAATTTTCTGGGGACAGTAATATTAAAAGTAATTTATGTATTGTTTTCAGACTATATTATTAAACCGATTCTGAAAATAAAAAGTCATTTTAACAAGCCATTATTTTAAAATTTAATAAAATTAAAAAAATTTGAAGTTTTTTTAAACTCTTATAAAATACACAATTTTTGAAATTTTAAAATTATTTTGCATGATTTATATTTCTTACATTATTGCAAACAAAAGTTAGCATGGATTTCAAAATCTAGTTCCTTGTTGATTTTTAATAATTTTTTTTCTAGCTAAACTTGGAAAAAACACGAAATTTTTTAAAATATTAACTTTAACATTTTTTAAAAAAATAACTAAAGATATCAGACCTAAACCCATACTAACTTTTATGTAACACGTATATCTAAGTATCTATAAAAAATTTCAAGACTCTATCTTGAACAGAAAAAAAGCCTTAGGGATTAGAAAACACTTACATCTTCAAAAATAAAAGTCTGAGAAAAATGCATTTAAAGTTTGTAAAGGCATAAAACAAAAACTAATAATACTTGCAAAGCTCTAAATTTTTAATATATTATTTTACTACTTATATAATATATAAAAACACTACTTTAATTAAATATGGTTGAAAATATTTTTACTTATTCAAAATATGTTTTTGCAAAATATCGAAATAGCATTTGTTACGATGACAGATTTTTCAGCATAAAGTTAACATAATAATTTCACAAAAGTTTTAAAACACAATACACTTATAAAAAATAATAATGTTATAAATTAAAGTTTAAAAAGTTAAAATCCACCAGATTTGTACATAGCACCTAATTTTTTCTCAATTTTAAGTCGACGCAATTTAGCAAGTTTTAATTTTTGCTGCGCGAATTTAAAATTTGCAGATTTTATTTTATTCCTGAAATAGGTTCTCCTATAATCAGTAAAGTTGGCTAAATGTTCTGATGATAAACTTGTTGTAAGGCAATTAGCATCCTGAAATATTTTAAGGGCTTTTAATGTTCCAACATTAAATTCAGATATTGCACTCGAAACGGCAATCAACACACGGCTCCTAAAAGCTGTATTTTCTTTGGAACATTTGTTCCATATCATCGAATGCAATGCTTCATTGGAATTTTGTGTTAAACCTCTAACACACCTGATTAATAATTCCGTTAAAGCCAATATTTGATAAATTGGCAAAATTTTGGGCAAATATTCTTCATTGTGATTGGTGTTTTTACCCAATCTTTATGCAAACCTGGTTTATTCCCACGTGCTAATGATGACTGGTAAAAACACCAAGAGTCGATACCAGAAGGACACTTTTTATGTTGTGGCTTCTGGTCTGTAGATATGCAATGAAATAGGGTAGCATAAATTGCAGTTTTCATTGCCTCTACATCACCTATATTTTTGCGTATAGCATTAGTGTAGTATCTAGTAAGCTTTTTTATTGTCTCTTCTTTCAAACTGCCGTGTTTCTTCCCTCCCAGAGTTACACCTTTCACTCGCCAATCTTTTACTTTCTGCCTCAAAGCTGTTCCCAATCTTTTGCTCACATGGTTGATGCATTCTTTTTTAATTTGTATTTCACTTCCATAAATTTTTCTTTCTTTTAATTCTAAGAAAGCCTTAGAATACCCATCAGACAGCAAGGTTGTGTACCGGAAGCCAATGTTCTCAGATCCTTCCCATAATTTCACAGCTGCATTTACTTCCATTGCACCAGATGATCCGACATGTGTTGCACTACAAACATCCTGATGTCCTTTATACCAAATACGAAATTCAACACTGTCTTCTCCAAGCGCAAATTTAGTCTATTCACATTCTCCACACCGCTTTGACATCACTTCGTAGTCGATCAGAAAGCCAGTCAGCAAGTCGATAACACATCCTATTCCGATGTTTGACGTATGCCCTCTTGTCAACCAGCTTCCATCATATGACACTCCAATATCGACGATATATTTATCATTCCTTGAGCCATACGCCTCTCTGACATCTTTACGAATATCAAGCAACAGCTGATTGGAAGCAACGAGATGTCCATTCAGAACTTTTGCTTTATAGGAATTAAAAGTTTTACTAGACATTATATTTAAATTCATATGCATGCAGAATTTTTCCAACGCCGAGTACCCAAGTCCCAAACTTAACATACCTTGCACTATTCTCATATTTACATCAAATGGAGCATTAAAAAATTGATGCTTGCTAACATTTGTTATTTGATGTAATTTAGTATCAACCAACTGTTTTGAAGAATATGTTTCACTTTGGGTTTGGTCACAATTAATACATACAACATTCATTTTGAATGCAAATCCATTTCTGTGACCAAAGCAAAGTTTCAAGGATGCACTATGACAAATACTGCATAAATGATTTGTAAACAAATTACTTAAACATTCAGTATCCACTATAATGTAATTTGGAACATCACTGAAATATTTACTTTTATCTGTAGTATTCTTTCTTGCATTCAAAACACTTGTTTTCTGAAGTCTTGTATTTATATCAGGTAAAGGATGGTCATTAACATTGTCACTTTCAACAGTACTCCATCTTTTAGAAATATTGCTTCTCTTCGCAAGCTGCGAAAGTTTTTTCCGTGGCATTTTCTCAACAAAAAAAAACTTAACTTGAAAAAAGTAAACAAGCTTTTAAGCTATATAAATTATATGAGAATAAATATTGGTCTTGAGAAAGACCATTTTTTTTATCAATTTTAGCTAAGTAACTATAAGCACACCAAAAACTCAAAATGTAAACAAACAGAAGCGATTTCAGTAGTGAAAGTTGAAGTTAATAATCACTTCTCAGCAAATATCGATTTTATTAAAAATATTAGTAATTAATTAAATTTAAGAATGGAAAAATGCTTTAAAATGAAACCAAAACTAACCACGCCCCCTCAGCTGTCAAATATCGGGTCTGATAGCACTCAGAAAACTTCAAATATCTTAAAAACTAATTGGTTAGCAGATCTGAAATTTGGGACCAAGATTCCCAATCGTATGGGCTGCAGGAAAAGGCAAAAAAAATTTTTTCGATAAAATTGTCATTTTTACGGTAATGTGTAGCCTTAAACTATTCCAGTACAAAAAATATCAAAATGTGGTTACTATTTCAGCTTTTTCTCGAAGATGTTTCAAAATTTTGAATAATACTTCAGAGTTTACTGTACTGTCAGAAATAAATAAACTTATTCATGACAAAAATTAAATTTATAACCATACGGATGTAAAAGGCATTTCTTAATTTGTGCAGTGCTTAGTTATCTGAATTTCCAACATCATAGTTCCCACTCGAAGACGGCCAAAACTCATCATTAAAAGAAAAACTTCACTTTATTATATATATACATATGTATACAACCACTTTCGATAAATCTCTATTAAGGTGATATTATCCAAAAAAAATCCCAAGCGTGTTTCCTCTAGCGTTAGAAATAGATGCAATTACAACGAGTTTAGCACGGTTGTGTGGTGTCTGGGCAGATTATATATATAAAGACCACTCATCACCGATGAAACAGCGTCAAGTCACTCTCTAATTAAGTCCATGTAAATTTTAACACCCATTTCAAAATAATTTTTTTTAAATCGGGAACATTTTGGTATTTTAATGTCCCCTTTGACCTTCGGTACTGATCATCTTCTTGAGAAAATACCTATGGATGAGATGAGTAGCCATAATGAAATATTATATTAAATAAGAGACTTAATTGCAGGGACGGCATTTTCGATTGGTCTATACTTTGAAAATGTACTGGATTGTTTATCTATCGTAAACAATCAATATTTATTGAAAAATACATTTCAATAAAGTCTAGATTTATTCGCGTGAAGAATAAGAAACGAAAAAAGACATTCATTAACTCTGTGTAATTCAGAAATTTATTTCCATTAAGAAATTCGAAAAAGGCACATGTTTAATTTTTTAAATTATGAAACTCTATGTCGTACGAAACTCAAAATAATCCCAAAACTCGGTTTGATGCATTTTCTAGGGCCTAAAATTGCCAAAAGTCTTTATGTTGTACAAAAAAATAGATTTATTCTTTCGTTCATGTTTAAAATTTGAGTTTAATTAAATACATTAGTAAAAACACATGTTTTTTGAACCGCTTGAGAAACCAGAAAAAAAATCGTTTTTATGCCTTTATTAAAAATATTACCCTCTTAAAAGATTGCTCGATTTTCTAAACGTAGGAATACTTACATTTCTGAGAATAGAATCTTAGTTATTTTTTTTAAAACTTTGAAGTAATACCAACACAAACAAATAGATAAAATCGAATGCTGATTCTATATCTATAAAAATTACAAAAAATGGTAATATCTGTAAATATTTCCAGATTTATAAATATCATTAATTAAACTATATATATAGTAGCTTCTAAGCATGAATTTTTACCACACAATCCAAATAACACAAGGTAAATAATATTAATTGCAGTTATCCATCACATGAGTCGATTAGTAAAAATCCATTTTAAGATTAATGTAAAGCTAAAAGGAGAAAAAGAACACAAGTTTCTATAATTCTGTGGTTTATTAATATTTTTTGTTTTATAGAGTAATAAATTTTTGATATTTGTTGGGCAATTGGTAAATTAAGAGGTTGGAATCATAAATTAAGGTTTTTAAATCTGACATTGGGATATATAGTTATCATAAATCAATTTCTAAATATCTAAAATCTAGTTTGAAAATGTTTTTACCTTTGAGATTTCAGAAGACCAAGCCACCCACCTCAATCAAGAATACCAATAAATATTTTCGAAAGAAAATTTCCTTTCAAGAAAAAAGATCAAAATAAAGTACAATGTAAAAGGAAGATAGTATCAAAAAAGAGAGAACCGGATGTTAGTTTCCTCTATATTTAATTAACTACAATAACATGAAGTATATTTTTAAAAAGTACAGACATATTTACTTTAATAAAGATTCATTAATGTTTGGAAACAATTTGTATTTATATTAAACCACTAATTTAGTCCGAACTCTTCACTTAAATGTTTTTGATCGTAGCTTGAAATCATACTTACCTGGCACTGGAGTTATCCTTGATCAAGAAGGAGGAACTTCCGAGCAGACGCCTGCCATTGTACTTGGGTGGGCTGATGTTCGCCACAGCCGCAAACTGCGGTTGCTTGGGGTGCACTATTTTTGGTAGCGGGGCTGCGAACCCGCGGCCCCTGATCTTTACATAAAGTTAGTTGACACATACAGAAGGTAACGTTTCCAATTAAGTAAAACATACTTAGTAAAGTCAGGTTGGTGTTTTTCTTTTGGATGTATTTGTGCATTTGAACCAAGGTTAAGTAGCATTTTGAAGAATGCTATTATTAGTGGTTTCAAAAGGCTATTTATAAAATGTCCCTCCGCTTTTTTCCCTTTGTATTCATATAATTTATTTGCAATATATAAACTCTGCAAACAGACAGCTGTTTGCTACGTATTTCGAATATTTATATGAGAGAAAGTACCAATTTATGTTTATACATGAGCAATTACTCCCCGCTTCCCTGGGCATTTCATGATATTGTACGGATAAACACTGTTTACGTATAAATTATTGATATTGGTATATATATATATATATATATGTTGTTGATGTTGTTTATGTATAAATTATTGATGTTTATATTTAAATTATTGATATTGTTTATGTATAAATTATTGATATTGTTTATATATGAATTATTGATATGGTATATGTATAAATTATTCATCCTAGCATTAAGTGTTCTATGTATTGAGAAACATTCTTATAACCATCACACACTTTTGTCTTAAAAAGGACAGGATTTGAATTTCTGAAATTCAAGTAAATTTTCAGTTAGCTCCAGTAACCGTCTCCTTCAAAGTGATTTCCTCAAAGCCCATTTTTAGGGAGTCTCTACTCAATGAAAAAAAAACTTGCCAAATTTAAAGTCTAAGTCTAATATTTCAAAAAAAGTAATTTTTTAAACAAAACAAGCTTGTGGCTCTATTTCCTTAAGATGCGTTCTTAGCATATTTCAAGTACAAAAAAGAAATATGCTTACCAAATTTCCTCGCTGTAAATCTAGCAGTTCTAAAATGGGATTTGTCTTACATCTACATCTTTGTAACTTCCGGCTACTCCAGTTAGAAGTGGGTTTTCGCGCAAAACCCATTATTAACGGATTTCTACTCTTCAAAAGGAGCATTCCTGGCAAATTTTAAGGTCTAATAGTTCATAAACGGGATTATTTACCTATAATGCTCCTTAATACCCAGTTTAGGGTTAATTTTTTGCAAAATCCGTTCTTTGCAGAAATCTATTCCAGAAAAGTAACGTGCGTGCTAAATTTGAAGTCTTTAAGCCTGGTAGTACAAAAGTATTAAAAAACACCCTTTAATCCCCATGAACCTTAAATGTTGAGTTTTGAAAAATCGTTTATGTAGCGTATATCTATTCCATGAATGTAACACGCCTACCAAATTTCAAGTCTGCGTCTGAATGTTCGTAAGCGGTAATAATTATCTGTAACGGTCCTAAGACCTCGCAGCCCCCCTTGTGGATAAATCTATGCAAAATTAAAGTCCTTTCTTAACAAATCCTTACTCCATGATAGGAGCACGCCTACCGAATTTCAAGTCTGTAGGTTTATTAGTTCCAGAGACATCGTGAAGATTGAGTGAGTGAGTCGCCTTTCTTCTTAATATGTATAAAGGATTATACCTCTATTTTTATTGGAACTCCTTACATAAGTATCATTGTTTTTCTACTGAATGCATACTTACTTGGCACTGGAGTTGTCCTTGAACAAGAAGGAGGACCTACCGAGTAGAGGCCTGTCATTGCACTAAGGTGGACTGACATTCGCCACTTCCGCAAAACGGGGTTGTTTGGAGTGCATAATTTTTGGTAGTGGGGCTGCGTCCGCGTGGCCCGGTTTGCATAAAAGTAGTTCTTATCATTAAACACTAGATATTCAAATGTTGTTTACGTACCAATTTTTAATGAAATGAGAGCCAAATAGACTCAAACGAGAAAATTGAATTTTTTTTGCAATGAAAATAGTTCTAAACAAATTTACTTAAAAAATTCATTGAAAACACTTTTTGACATATAAATTCTCTTTTTGAAATATATTTCTCACAAATTTTTTTATTACATTTAGCAGGGTTTTACATCTGTTTCTATTGCGTGATTCTTGAACTTGACAATTTTTCCGTGAGTCAGTAGTATGAATTTTTGTCAATAGGGAATGGAAGTGTTCTCAACTTCTTCGGTACAATTACTGCTTAACTCTTCAGCCAATTGGAAAATAAAATCTTTTCTTGAAATATTTGCTTGAGTCGTCTCTTTTCGTTTAATGTTTCCCATAAAGTCCCATCAGCAGCTTTTTCAGCTGAAATTTCTTTATCAGAAGATGCATCGGCAGCGTCTAAATAACTTTCAGTTTCAAAATCAGAAATAATAACCCTTTATTATTTCTTTTATTTTGGAAAGTGCTATTTCACGAAGATCTTCCTCATCAGTGCTTGAAAATTTAATTTTATTGACTTCCTCCTTTGATTCAATTTCGTTATCACATTGGTTTATATGAATTACATCCGATTCATCATCTGATTGGTCTTTTTTGCATTTTTATTAGTTTTTTCATTAAAAGAAATTATTTTCTGAATTTTTCCCATAATATCAACCCTAGATAACCAGATAAAATAAATATCCTTTGTAAAATAAATATTCTTTAAAATAAATATTGTAATACTTTTTATTGTAATACCTTTTACCTTTTTTTTAATAAATATTGTAATACATTTACCTAATAACAAACTTACGTTTGGGAATCGAAATTTTGTTGTAAAAAATGAATTTCACAAGATTATAAATTATATATTATTTCTCTAGAAATTACACTGCTAACACATGATATATAAATCGCAATGATATCAGAAATGGGTAATAATGCAGTGGAGTAGCGATGTGTGTGTGTGTGGCTATTACATACACACAAATATTGTATATAAGGAATGCAAAATGAGAAGAGAAACAAATCACGTGCAACTTGTTTGTTGCCCAGGCCTGACATGAGCAATAAATTTCATGATTTATATGATTAACTGTTAAATTATTATTTGAGTCAAACTGGCTCAAGGCCGTAAAAATAGGTATACCAATAGTGAGAAATAAAGGGGCATGTGGGGAAAAGGAATCAACATTTACATATATTTCAATACTTCACTAAAAACAAACACATGTTTTTAAAATATATTTAGTAATTAAATTTTTAATGAGTCAAATTGGCGTGGTCCATAAATCTATTGATAAACTTATTACACAGCTATTATAACTTCAGAAACGAATTTTTCATTCAGAATGCTTTGAGGAACCTGAATTTTTATTAATTTAACACACATGTTGCATAACTGTCCCCCAAAATTCAATCATCAGCAAGTTTTTAGTGAAACACTTTTATATTTGATGAAGAAGGATTCTTATATAAGAATTATTTCAAAAGTAAGTGCTATTTTATGGGAAAACTAAATGCTTATTCTTTGGATTTGATGGTAAACATTTGTTCGTGCAGCACCAACAGGTACCAAACTCACATGTGTTTTTGTATTTAAAATATACTCTGGTATGCAAAGAACGAGTGAGATCCCAGTTCCGCTAAAGACCCAACTTATACAGATTCCATGTTCAAATTCCTCCCGTTGGCTTAATATCGAAGTTTGAAAAGCAGTTTAAGTTCATGTATTGCTCACATCGCCAGTTCGGGGCTCAAAATTTCTGGTTCACAATGTTGAGCGTAGTACTTCCATACATAGTACTTCCAAAGAGTGACTTCAATTAAAATCAACTCAACTGTTTCAGTGAAAAGTCCTTAAAGGAATCAAAGGAGTAAAAAAAATACGAACAGAACAAGGGGAAAATGGACAACAAATTTAAAATCGTTATAAGTTTTGGTTTTACCTCTAAGTTGTGAGGAGAAGCATCGGGAGAAAAGCAATTTCAAGACATTCCAAATATATCTTTGAGAAAAAGCAACACAAAGCACACATTTTTTCTTTTATTTGTAATACGATTCACAGAAATAATATTTAAATTTAATAATTTTTTTATATTAAATCAATTTTTTGAAAAGAATAGCTATTACCATTTGGAAACTTATTTATTTATTTTATTTGTTTTAAAATATTTAAGTTTTCTTTTAAAAATAATAGTTTAACTAAGCAAAACTATTGTCTTCTACTATAAGCAGACGGGAGGAAAGAGAATCAAGTCCTTGAAAAATAAAATTGTACTTCGTACAAATTTATATTCGTAGCATTAGCAAATGAATAAATACCTCTCAGTGAGAATCTTCAGTATTAGACAGAATGCAATTTGCTTTTAATTTACGTATCCCTCTGAATCAACACGATAGTTTTCGACGATTGAACCCATTATTTTGAATCAAAGTCAAATCAAGAAATTGACCCCTGAGTTGCATCCACTCTCCATTCTTCCACTCCACTCTGATGGTAAGACTATGTGTGAACCTTGATAGATTTAACGTATACATTAGTTCTTCTATACAACAGATTCTTAATGGAGTTACCCCCGATATTTCCTCTCAATATAGCAATGAATCCCAAAATCATAACAACGAGCAAAATACTAGTTTTCAAAGCATCCGAAGATGCGGCCAGAATCAGGAAGACAATATCCCTATTTTTCTTCACGTTTTTGAACTTCTCAATATAATTTCTAACATAGTAAAAAGAATGTTAACAATTTTGCAGTTTTTACCTGAACATAAAGCAGTCAATACAGATAAGCAAACAGCCTATCTACTAGTTGAACCCACGTTAAATGATTAGTAATTTTTCTTTTACTTAACTTCAAAAATTCATCTTTATACTTATATTTTCTTTCTTTTTTTTAAATTTTAAACTCCTTTGATTTTTTTTTTTACTTTACTCTGAGTCGGGCAGTCAACATAGCACATTCCCAACATCCAATCAAAACACTCCATTCAAGATGTCGAGGTTCTTCTATGCCAGCCTACCCTCATTGAAGCCACACGTCCACCTAACTATGCAATTATACAATACCATGCCACTTCTCAGTTCCAAATAGGGGGTTGAGGTTTGCTGACGAAGCCCAGTTGCCCCGCGAAAACATCAAAGTCTACACAACAGACCTTCAGGTCATTATAATTTAAGCAGAATCATAGCAACTTGGCTATCGCGGATGGTCACAGACCATTTGTAAGTCAATTTAATTGTGGAGAATTTATATAAAAAATTACTTGAGCTATATAATTTATTCCGAAAATGAACTTAGTGAGGAGGGATTCACCTCGATGCTTTACCCAAACAAATGCATGATGGAAGAAAGATTTGAGATGCAGAATTTTACATTTATTTAATGCATAATTCAAAATTCTTACTACATTTATAGACATTAAGACCAAATATCCAAATTTTCGTTGAGTTTTTAGATCGGAACTTATTGTTATCAGAATGGATTTACAGTTCACGCGTGAAACCGAGGCCCAGTTTCAAGACGTTTGGATTCTGATAGCCGTGCTTCAGTTCAAAATCTATCCAATCGGACATCTATAGGGTATCAAACTAGCCTTGATATTCTTAATCTTCTTGATAAGATTTCAAAATGGAGATTTCAAGATGTCTGTTACTCTCCTAATTAAAAGAGAAAACTGAAATCATAAAAACTATTTCCAATTTTCGAAATAAATTTTCTACTTTTAATCTTTGATTTACATTTTTAAAATATCTTAAGAACATGGAATATTTTAATTATTTTCGCATCCTGAAAATCTTTATCAGCTGCATAAATCCCAGCTGCTTTTATTTAAACTCTGTCTCTCTTTCCATTGCTTTTAAAAAAAGAATTAAAGTATCACTAGTAAAAAATTATATTTTGCTACTGTGAATAATTTTTTTAAACAATACAGTTCACTGTCCCCATAAAATCATATTTTTTTCTAAATTCTAAATTTGAAGGCTTTTACAAAAACTCTCTCTATTTTTTCCTTCATATTAATTTTAGTTTAGTCAACAGTGATAGTACAAAGCAAAGGTACCGGATACGTTACAATTTGTCAATTATTATACAAAAAAGGTCTTTTAAATTTCCTTTCTAAGAGGGGATCTTTTCCCTGTTTCCTAATGCATTTTGGGAGAATATTTTAAGCTTCTTTTTACTCTGAAATTATGTTTTTATATTATAACTAGTATTTCAGCTGCCTTTTAACTGTTATGTGTTTTTTCGACAAAGATTTTCAATCTGCATAAAAAAGCAATCTTTTTTTCTTAGGCTTTTCACTGTAATACTTCCTACATATGTGTAAAAACACACATGACATGTATAGAAAATGTACATTTAAATAAAAAAAAACACTTTTAATGCTTTGCTTTTAACTTTCGGTAAAGATTTAAAACAAAATTCAAAAGAAAATATAAGGTTGAAAGAAAATACATTGAAGATAAATTTTTAAAACTAAAATAAAAATCGTAAATATTTTATCGATGTGTTGTAATTATTTCATTTAATGACCATTTTTTCCCTGAGCAATACAAGCCTTTCTGCAAAGTTGGGTTTTGTGAGGCTTTTGTATTTCTTACACAGTATTTTTGAGATATTTTTATATATTAAACTATTCCAGTATAAAAAATATCAAAATGCAGTTACTACTTCAGCTATTACTCTAAGATGTTGCAAAATATTGAGCAATACTTCAGAGATTACTGTACTGTCAGAAATAAATAAACTTATTAATGACCAAATTTAAATTTATAACTATACGGAAGTAGAAGGCACATTTCTTAATTTGTGCAAGGCTTAGTTATCTAAATTTCCAACATTATAGCACCTACTCGAAGACGCCCAAAAACCCATCATTAAAAGAAAAACTGTAATTTCTTATACGCATGTATGCAAACCCTTTCGATAAATCTCTAATAACGATATATTACCCAAAATGAAACCCACGCATGTTTTCTCTAGCGTAAGAAATACATGCGATTGCATCGCCTTAACACAGTAACTCCCCCCCCCCAACATATTTATATGCCTTTTATAAGAAGATTAAACCGTTTTAAAGGGTTTTACGATTTATTAAACGCAGGAATAGTTAAATTTCTGAGAATAGAATCTACAGTTATTTTTTAAACTTTGGAAAAATACCAACACACACACAAACAGATAAAATCGTATGTAGATTTTGTCTGTAAAGATATATGAAAAAAATGGTAAATACTCTTGTAAATTTTCCAGTTTTATAAATATTATTAATTCAAATATCTATAGTAGAGCTTCTAAGTATGAATTTACCACACAAGTTTTAAAATCCGTTTTAAAATTTATGTAAAGCTAAAACGAAAAAGAAAAAAAAAAACACGCGTTGTATAATTCATAGGTTGGTAAATTCTTTTTTTTTTTAAGAAGTAATAAATTTTTGATATGTCTTAAAAAATTACTAAATTAAGTGATCGTAATCATAAATTAAGAATTGTAAATCTCTGAGAATCGAATATAGTTATTGTAAATCAATTTCTAAATATCTAAAGTCTTGTTTGAAAATGTTTTTACCTTTGAGATTTCAGAAGACCAAGTCACCCACCTCAATCAAGAATACCAATAAATATTTTCGAAATAAAATTTCCTTTCAAGAAGAAAGATCAAAATAAAGTACAATGTAAAAGGAAGATAGTATCAAAAAAGAGAGAACCGGATGTTAGTTTCCTCTATATTTAATTAACTACAATAACATGAAGTATATTTTTAAAAAGTACAGACATATTTACTTTAATAAAGATTCATTAATGTTTGGAAACAATTTGTATTTATATTAAACCACTAATTTAGTCCGAACTCTTCACTTAAATGTTTTTGATCTTAGCTTGAAATCATACTTACCTGGCACTGGAGTTATCCTTGATCAAGAAGGAGGAACTTCCGAGCAGACGCCTGCCATTGTACTTGGGTGGGCTGATGTTCGCCACAGCCGCAAACTGCGGTTGCTTGGAGTGCACAATTTTTGGTAGCGGGGCTGCGAACCCGCGGCCCCTGATCTTTACATAAAGTTAGTTGACACGTACAGAAGGTACGTTTCCAATTAAGTAAAACATACTTAGTAAAGTCAGGTTGGTGTTTTTCTTTTGGATGTATTTGTGCATTTGAACCAAGGTTAAGTAGCATTTTGAAGAATGCTATTATTAGTGGTTTCAAAAGGCTATTTATAAAATGTCCCTCCGCTTTTTTTCCCTTTGTATTCATATAATTTATTTGCAATATATAAACTCTGCAAACAGACAGCTGTTTGCTACGTATTTCGAATATTTATATGAGAGAGAGAGTACCAATTTATATTTATACATGAGCAATTACTCCCCGCTTCCCTGGGCATTTCATGATATCGTACGGATAAACACTGTTACGTATAATTATTTATATTGGTATGTATATTGTTGTTGATGTTGTTTATGTATAAATTATTGATGTTTATGTTTAAATTATTGATATTGTTTATGTATAAATTATTGATATTGTTTATATATGAACTATTGATATGGTATATGTATAAATTATTCATCCTAGCATTAAGTGTTCTATGTATTGAGAAACATTCTT